>VSMD01136055.1:0-13408 GCA_008750895.1 Mirza zaza | reverse complement strand
GCCATTATTAAAAAGTCAAAAACAATAGATATTGGCACAGATGCAGTGAAAAGGGAATGCATATACACTGTTAGTGGGACCGTGAATTAGTACAACCTCTACAGAAAGGTGTGTGGAGATTCCTCAAAGGAATATATGTAGACCTACCATTAGACCAGCAATCCTACTGTTGGCTATCTACCTAAAGGAAAAGAAATCATTTTATCCAAAAGACACTTGCATTCATATTTTTATTGCAACACAATTCACAATTGCAAGGTTATGGAACTAAACTAAATGCCCATCCACTGATGAGTGGATAAAGGAAAAAAAAAAAGAAGAAGAAGAAAATGTGTTATATATACAGTATAAAAATGTGGTGTATATACAGCATGAAATAGTACTCATACATAAAAAAGAACAAAATAATGTCTTTTCCAGCAACTTGGATTGAACTGAAGGCCATTATCCTAAGTGAAGTAATGCAGAGATGGAAAACCAAATACTATATATTCTCACTTGTAAGTGGGAACTAAGCTTTGGGTATTCAGGTGCCATAGTAAGTGGTATGATGGACATTGAAGACTCAGAAAGGGGGAAAGTAGAAATGAAGTGATGGAAGAAAAACTATTTATGAGTACAATGCACACTCTTCTCTTGACAGGTACTCTAAAAACCTAGACACCACCACTATGCAATTCATCCGTGTAACCAAAAACCACTTGTATTCCTAAATCTATTGAAATTAAAAATGGAATAAAATGATAAAGTCTCTAAAAAATTGCTTACAAAAGCAAGTACATAATATTAAAATATGTCAATAATAATATATAAGACTAGTGTTCAGAGAATTATATGGCAAATAAAATAAAATGAAGACAAGAATGGAGTAAATTTTTTAAAACCTGTAATGTTACACTCTCTTACAGTCATTATTAGAGGACAATAAAATGAATAAGATAAAGTCATTTACATACTCACAATGTCTAGAAGATACAGATAATAATTTCCTCACGATAATATAGATAGTCCTAAAGCCACAAGAAAATTTCTCCCATCAGTTCCCATAGTAGAGAAACAGTTTAATGTAGTGAATATTCTCAGAAAAGTTCTTTCAGAAAATTTTATGAGGTCCATAGGTCTGCTTGTTATTAAGTGTCACTTTAAATTATTTATTTATTTATTTTTATTTCGGCATATTACAGGATACAAATTTTTAGTTTATGTATATTGCCCTTGCCCCATCCAAGTTAGAGCTTCAAGCGTGTCCATCCCCCAGATGATGTGCAGTGCACCCATTAGGTGTGTATATACCCATCCCCACCTTCCCCCTCCCATCTGCCTGACACCTGATGAATGTTATTACTATATGTGCACTTAAGTATTGATAAGTTAAAACCAATTTGATGGTGAGCACATGTGGTGCTTCTTTTTCCATTCTTGGGATACTTCACTTAGTAGAATGGGCTCTAGCTCTATCCAGGATAATACAAGAGGTGCTATATCACCATTGTTTTTTGTGGCTGAGTAGAACTCCATGGAATACATATAACACACTTTATTAATCCACTCATGTATTGATGGGCACTTGGGTTGTTTCCACATCTTTGCAATTGTGAATTATGCTGCTATAAATATTTGAGTTCAAATGTCTTTTTAATAGAATGTCTTTTGTTCTTTTGGTAGATGCCCAGTAATGGCATTGCTGGATCAAATGGTAGTTCTACTTGTATTTCTCTGAGATATCTCCATATTACTTTCCACAGAGGTTGAACTACTTTGCAGTCCCACCAGCAGTGTATGAGTGTTCCTATCTCTCCACATCCAGCCAATACAATAGTATTGTTTGCCAATAACAACAGTTATTGTTTTGAGACCTTTTGATAAAGATCATTCTCACAGGAGATAAGTGATATCTCATTGTGGTTTTGATTTGCATTTCCCCAATGATTAGAGCTGTTGAGGATTTTTTCATGTTTGTTAGCCATTAGTCTATCTTCTTTTGAAAAGTTTCTCTTCATGTCCTTTGCCCACTTTTTGATACCGTTGTTTGATTTTTTGCTGATTTTCCTGAGATCCATATAGATTCTAGTTATCAGCTCTTTATAGGATGTGTAGCATGCGAATATTTTCTCCCATTCTGTAAGTTGTCTTTTTGACCTCATGATAGTTTCCTTGGCTGTGCAGAAGCTTTTTAATTTGATCAGATCCCATTTATTTATTCTTATTGTTGCTGTGATTACCTTTGGGATCTTCCTTATAAATTCTTTGTCTAGGCCAATGTCTAGAAGAGCTTTTCCAACATTTTCTTCTAGAATTCTTATAGTTTCACGCCTTAGGTTTAGGTCTGTTATCCACAGTGAGTAGATTTTTGTGAGAGGTGAAAAGGTACAGATCCTGTTTCAGTCTTCTACATGTGGCTATCCAGTTTTCCTAGCACCATTTATTGAATAAGTACTATTTTCCCCAGTGTATATTTTCGTCTGTTTTGTCAAAGGTTAGATGGCTATATGAGGATGGTTTTATATCTGGTTTTCATTTCTGTTCCATTGGTCTATGTCTCTGTTCTTGTGCCAGAACTATGTTGTTTTTGTTATTATAGCCTTGTAGTTTAACTTGAAACCTGATAAATTGATGCCTCCCAATCTGTTCTTTTTGCTTAAGATTGGTTTTGGTATATGGAGTCTTCTTTGGTTTCATATGAAGTGTAGAATTATTTTTTGTAGATCTGTGAAAAATGATGTTGGTATTTTAATACAGATTGCATTGAATCTGTAGATAACTTTGGGCAGTATAGGCATTTTAACAATTTTGATTCTGCTGACCCATGAACATGGTATGATTTTCCATCTATTTACATCTTCTGCTATTTTTTTCCCTCAATGTTTCATAGTTTTCCCTGTAGAGGTCTTTTATCTCCTTAGTTAAATATATTCCTATGTACTTTATTTTGGTTGTTGCTATTGTGAAGGGTATTGAGTCTTTGATTTGGTTCTCAATTTGTCTGTTGTTGGTGTATAGGAATGCTACTGATTTCTGTACATTAATATTGTAACCTGAGAGTTTGCTCAATTTGTTTATCAATTCCAGTAGTCTCATGGCAGAACCTTTGGGTTTTTTAGATATAAGATCATATCGTCAGCAAAGAGCAATAGTTTGACTCTTCCACCCCCATTTGGATGCCCTTGATTTGTTTCTCGTCTGATTGCTCTGGCTAGGACTTCCAGCACTATGTTGAATAGAAGCGGTGATAGAGGGCAACCCTATCTGGTTCCAATTCTAAGTGGAAATGCTTTCAATTTTTCCCCATTCAGTATCATGTTGGCTGTGGGATTGTCGTATATGGCTTCTATTATTTTTATGTAAGTCCCATCTATGCCTATTTTGTTAAGTGTTCTTATCATAAAAGGGTGTTGAATTTTGTGGAAAGCTTTTTCTGTGTCTCTTGAGAGGATCATATGGTCTTTGTTTTTGCTTCTGTTTATGTGGTGAATTACATTTATAGATTTGCATAAGTTGAACCCTACCTGCATCTCTGGGATGAAGCCCACTTGGTCGTCATGGATTATATTTTAGATAAGCACCTGAATTCGGTTTGCTAAGATTTTGTTTCGAATTTTTGCATCTATATTCATAACGGATATTGGTCTATAGTTTTGTCTTTTTGTTGTGTCCTTTCCTGGTTTTGGTATCAGGGTGATGTTGGCTTCATAAGTCTCTTTTTTTATATCAATGTACTAGGAGGTATGAATATTTTAGGTTCCATGATTACCATGATTGCTTTTATAATGTTTGAGTCATGGTTTTAAGTGTGCCCATCACCCAGATAGATGGTGTTCATTACACCCTTAGGTAGGTTTTCTGCCATCCCCTCCTCCTTCACCCCATTGCTTGATTTCCATTGAGTTTTACTTCTCTCTGTGTGCATGCATGCTCGTCAGTTATTAAGTCTCTTTAAGTCAGCTTGTGGTAAAAATTGGAAATAGTATTTCAACACGACACAACAGGATCTGGTTAAGGAGAACAGCTTTCTGATATTCTAGTAAGCTCAAGAGTAGATTTTATGTTTTCTATAAAAATGAATATATTCTAGGTACAATCATAATTAGATATTCAATCAATATCAATTAAATTTGAGCTAATTTAATTCATTTTTGAGTAGTAGCAACTTTAGTTCATGTGTTCTAACATATACATTATGTAAAACTATTTTATATTATCTATTAAATGCAGCAGATTTCATAATCAGTTAACCTATGGGTAGAATTGACAATTGAACATTTCTTGTGGCTTTTGGAGATCTACTCAAGGTCTAGCACTCATAGGGAGCACCTAGATTCTTCTTGACATATAATTTTGGCTTTGCTCTGATGAAAAGGCACTGGTTCACCTAACTCTAACTACCTCCATCCGAATGTACTCCCAGTTCTACTTCAGAGACAATGCCAGATACCACTTTAGACAGGAAAGTATTTAAAATGGGTGTGAATCTTAATATGGGTGTAAAGTCTCTGAGAAAAGCACTGTGGGTCCTTGAACAATTATTTACAGATTACCCATTCAAGTAAAATTGGTTATCTACTATGAACCTATGTACCTAAGTGGATAGATGGCTTGCTAAGTGGGATTATGTGGCAGAGACCACTGGCTATCTCCCAGAATCTCTTCTTCTCCTTATCTAGAATAAATCAGCCCCCAATTATTAGCTGGATAGACTAAGAGCTACCTTTCACAGCCACTCTTTGATCTGGTCATTGTCATGCAATTACAACCTAGCCAATGGAGTGTGTAACTTCTGCAAAGTGCCATAAGTTGCCATCTCCCACTAAATAGTATCAGGTTGCCCACACCTGTTGATACTTAGATTTCTGAGGCACAAATTGTGGCTTCACGCATAATAGACAAGTTACAAAACATGAATGTGAACAAAAATGATTCGAAGATTCAAGGATATGAAAATGCCATCACACATGGAAAATATAATTGACAGCATCAAAAAATGCTTGAGAAAATTCTAAGGTTTTCTATATTCCTTGAACCAATCACCTTCTTTTTAAAATTTTGGTAGTAAAAGATATAATAAAAGTTTATCTCTAAATGGTTTTCAAAAATATCACACGAGAAGTATTACTTTTCAGTCTTGACAAAACATTAGATTGTATTGCAAATAGAAATATAAAATTAAAACCATTGTTGAGTATATGATGAGGAAGTTAAGCTGATACCATCCTGTTACTAGGAATTCAGTTTGTGGTAGTACGCAATACTTCTTTAGAAATTTTGAAGATATTAATAAAATGATGGATTCTAGAAAACAAGCCAAAGTGTATGTACTTTCTAAAGTATTTACTTCTAAATTGATGTGCCTAGCACTGGTTTGAGATGATATTTAAGTAAAATAAATACCATAAGCAGAATGATATTGGAATTCTAATTCAATGTTTATAATTCCTTGCAAGCTTCAAAGGATTAAGACATTCTTTAAATAAAAGTGAAGGGATAATATCCATAAGAAGCCGTCATTAATGTCTCACAATCTGTAGATTTTTGACTTTGACTCCAAATCCTACAGCATATAGTTTTTCTTTTGCATGTTGGTGCAGGATGGAAAAACTTAACCATATACATGGCTCTCAATAATATATAGTGGGAAAAATTATGATCACCCTCTAACCTCCAGAAATTTTTGTCAAAATACCCAAAACTCTTACTGTTGGTTATAACAATTTAGAGAAGTGAAAACATAGTAAAACTAATATTTACTTAGCATACTGTAATTTAAAACATCAGAAACAACCAGAATTAAGATTTTCTCTATAAAAACTTATCAGGAGTGTTTTAAATAGTATTTGAATTATTCTCACCATATAGAGTATTGTTTTATGCCTTAGTGAATTTTCATTCTCCTTTCTAGGTTTGGACCAGCTTCCAATATTTTATACTTTGAGTTTTTGTTCTTGAGGAATATCCCTGAGAGTTCTTCTAATGGCAAGTTTTCTGTTGTTGTCACTTCATTGGGACACCTGCATTCTTCTCACAATGACCACTTTTCCGTTTAGGTTGGTAAGTTTGCCTTCATTCCAATCCTCTGGCTTTATACTGAGAAATCTCTGAAACGGTGTCATTATCAACATTTCCATAGTCAGCTATTTGTTCTGGAACTTCTTTTATATTTAATTCAAATCTGACTTCTAGCATTGTCTCTTTTCTTTTCTACATTTTGATCTTTGTTGCCCAATTTCCACTTTCTATTATCCATCCATGTAAGATGTTACATGGATTTATTACTGGGATACAAGGAGAAAACACAACTACATGCTGTGCTGTCTTTGCACAGAAAAGATTAACAGCCACTGACAACCTTTGAAATGTGTGATGTAATTGCTCACTGATTATGATGTGCATTTGTATTTCCATGGTGATTCATAGACTGAAAACCTAGTAGAAGTTTATACTGCATGCAATTACTAGCAGTTAAGATACTGTGGCAAGGGAAATTTGTGCCCTGTTGTTCAGGTATTTGTGGTTTTAACTGAACCATGATAACTGAGATTTGCGAATATTGAAACTGTGCAAAGACTTCCTACATCAGAAAAAGATGATTACATTGACTGTAGATCCCTAGAAATCACTTTTGTGTTTGCTTCCGCTGAGTGACACAGTGCCATTACCAGCTTGGTACTTCTCTTTATTGTTAGTTTTTTGGATTGGGCTTTTAAAGACAAGTAGAATATTTTTTAACTCCATATTTGCATGAGGGCAATCCTGTGATTAAAATGTTTTGTAAGAGTAATTAAAAAGTTCTACCAGAGCCTAAGGTGACCCCCAAGATTCTTTGTTATCTTTGTTTCAATTGGATGGGTTTTTTCGAAGACCAATTTTATCAAAGGGGTGTTGGAAGGTTTCCTTTTCAACTTGCACCTTTATTAGGTGGTCTTAAGACTATTTTATTACCCATGTGGATACTGTAGTCAAATTCCCTGGGAACTAACTCTCAGTGACAATGTCCTGGGAAACTCAAGTGTCAGCTTCTGTTTCCCTCTCTAGATTTTTATTTCTCTTCTGCTTCTTTAAGATTTCCTTATCTTGTGAGTTCAATGTATGTATAAATAATTTTTAAAAATATTATTTAAAAAATACTAGTTTTTAAAATATTACCCAGTATATTCATATGTTTTGTAGTTTTATTTTTTCCTGTTCTTCTATTTTGTAATAAAAATATCTTGACTGTAGTTCATATATTTACACAGCAAAATCTAAGGATCAAGTAATAAGGCAGTCCTTTAGGTCTCAAATGAGGACAAAGAAGCAGAGAAGAGAAAGAAAAGCCTAGGGAGAGAGAAATGAACAGGAGCACAGGCCAAGTCAAAGAATGTTAATGTTGAAATCGAATTAGAGAATATCAAGTTCTTCCAATCCAGTCATTTTACATTGGGGGATTAATGCTTCTAGGAAGTGGTCCATCCAGGAGTTAATCCTAGCTCTAAGGCTAAAACCTTTTTGTTGTTTCAGATGGTAGAGGGAGGAGGACACATGTTAGAAACCGGAACTGCAGCTGGAGGCCAGAAAGGAGGAGAGTCACTTGAATTAGAGCTTAAGGGGAAATGAAAGTCCTGTAAGGGACATGTGGTTCTGGCATGCTGTGGGCTTTCTCTAACAGCGAGATGGAAGGGGTGAGGTTTCTGCTGGTGGAAAAGGGGATGGCAGAGCTGAGTGTGAGACTGTGTGGGGTGGGCATCTGTCATCTGAGTTTTGGGGAAAGCTGTCTCTATCTCTATAGGGGGAGTGGCCAGATAAAAGCCCTGGCAAAAGTGGACACAAGAATGCCTGTGGCCTGTGCACTGACAGGGTAAGGAGAGGGAACTGGAGGAAGTCTGGTTATAGAGGAAGAGCACTGGGCTCCCCCAGGATAGCTGAGACCCCCTAAGGTTCTCAGGTTCTAATCATAGTGAGTCCCGCTCATCTCAGATAATTTTTTTTTAGGATTTTGTGTGTCCAGATAGCCTAACTAACCACTTTCTTTTCTCTTCATTGAATTTTATATACATTTTGGATTTTAGTATTGATATTTAGAAGTATTCACTAGTACAAATAGCTCTTTTTTTTTTTTTTTTTTTTTTGAGATGGGATCTTGCTATTTTGCCCAGGCTTTTCTCAAATTGGCCTCAAATGATCCTCCTGCCTTGGCCACCCAAAGTGCTGGGATTATAGGTGTGAGCCACCACAGCTGGCCACAGTTTTACTTCTTACGCTCCCTTCTTTCTCCATTTTTGGTGTTTGATATGCACAAACCTTTGTGTATAAAATTGGCACACTTAAGAGTTTGGATTATTTTTTTTTAATGCAAGCAGTTGAAATATTTTAAGCATGACCTTGACATGCTCAGGTTCTCATTTCTTGTAACAACTCTAAGGCAGAGAGATGCATAGAAATGGATTGTAACATACAAGGGACTTTTAGAGAGAACTTTCCTACATTGCAAGAAAACTTTACAAACAAACACAGACAGTACAGAGAATCCCCAACACAAAATGCCACTGACAAACAAATGGGAACCACAAATGAGAACCAACTTCTCAATCGAGAATCAGCATCTCCTGATCCAAGGGGACAAATGAGAACCAATTTCTCTCAGACAAGAGAAACAACATCTCCCAACTGGCCCTGGTTCCCTGGGAACTGCAAATGAGCTCAATCCAAACCAGGTCCCCAAGCCCCACTAAAGCACTACATTTCCATCCACAAACAGCACTTCTAAACTAACAGGGAGGTCTAAAAATCCTTCACAAATGGGTGGAAACAGGATCTTGGTGTCCCGGGGGACTTTAGTTACAAATGGCTGTGGCTGTCATGATGCTTCCCAAACCTGTTTCTGTCCCCTCAAATCAGAGTTAGGTTGGTTGGAGGTACGTCCATCTGGAAAGAAAGAAATGGAGCTTCTTCTCAGAGCTAATTGCATCCCAGCATGTGCATAGAAATACCTTTCTTTCTTACCCCAAAAGGCAATGCTCCCACCCTTGGCTTGACCTGGAGCTTCTCCCTGCCCCTTCCAGCAGTAGCAGGGTGCCATTCTATCTGGAAGCCATGGCCCAAACCAGGGATGGCAAATCTGTTATTGAAAGCTTTGCCACTTGTCCATAACGCTGAATCAGAAGAACGAGGACAAGTGGTATGAGGGAGAAGGAAAGAGACATTTTTATTAGGTTGCCAACAAAAAAGGAGGGTGGAGACTCCTGTTTGAAATGCCATTGTCCTCACTTCCTACTCATGAGTTTAGAGGAGGTGGTGGGAAGTGAAGCAGAGAGCAGGACTAACCTTGCCTTTGCAGCTCTGCCTTCCCTGCATCAGGGATGCTCAAGAGATATCAGGGGCAGGTCTCGAAGAAGAGCTTCTTCACAGGATCAATGACATATTGATATTTCATGATGCTTCTGCAGAATTACTGTGTCCTCCTGCCGCCCTCTGGGGAGGGCACACACATATCATCCTCAGTGCTCAGGAAATCCAATCTTCCTAAAGCTCCCCTCAAGAAGCTGACTATGGAACCTCCAGAATGTAGCTCACAGCCTGCTATGCCCTGGATCTCAAAGGGGCCTAAGTCAGAGGAAAACATAGAAGAAACTATTAAACATAAGTAAGAAAGGAAGGCATGAAAAAAGGACCTAGGATTTTAGATTGGGGGGGGGTGTTAAATGCCTCGGATGTGAAACAATGAACCAAACCCAAATTGCAGTATGTAGAGATTTTCAGAAAAGAGCATTGGGAAAGCTGTTCATGTCATGAATGCGGATATGGTAAAAGTGGGGGAGGGAGGAGGCAGAGTGTGATGCAGTCCAAAGAGCAGCATTTCAGCATGAGCCAGAGGACCACAGCAAGAAGGGATGCAGAGAGGAGATGACTGAAGAGACAGATCAGAAGAGGAAGGCACACTGTAGGTCCCTCAGGTACAGTGTAGATGTAAGAGCCCTTGAGGAGCAAGGTCCACATAAAACAAAGCAGGAGTTGTTGATTACCAATGGGGAGCCATAATCTCTCAGAGAAGAGTCAGAAGCCGCCAGAATCTGGAATACAGGGTGGAGGTGTGGAGTCAGTGAGAGACTGTTCTAGAAGACTGTGTGCATGTATGCGAGTAAAGCAGAAAGGAAGGGAGAAGGATCAGTGGGATTAGCAGCCTGCAAAAAGAGAGAGAAGAATGTTCTTGGGAATCTTTGTGATTCAGGGAACTGGACTCACATTTCACCTGGAATTTATTGGCACGTCCCTGTATTTCTTGAGTAAATCTATATGAATAGACTTGGAAAAGTTCCTCCAGCTCAGCCAGCTCCTCATCACTGATGTTGCCCTTGGACCAGGGCTTCAGGAATATGGCAGTGCCTGAGTCACTGTCCCAGCCATGAATCTGCAAATCATCCAACCAGCCTGAACCTTGAGCACCCAGATGCAGTTGGCAAAGGACGAGATCTGGATGAGATGGAAAGAGGTTGGTCCCTGGAAGGCTGTGAAGAGTAGAAGGACAAGACTGTGAAGAGAAAGGGAGGAGCAGGAGGGAGTGAGAGAGAATGGAACTGAAAAAGATCTGGAGAATAAGAACCTTTTTCTTTTGTCACAAAAACAGGAATGTACCTATACAAAAGCTCAAAATAGGCCATCTTTTTAAACAAAAAGGCAATGATTCACAAAAGACTATGAATAGAACATGTAACTAGTTGATACAAATCTAATAGGATTTGTTAAAATCAGTCACATCTAATACATCTGAAGTGTTCTTGTATAAAATATCACATGAAGAAAAGAAGACTTTATCAATGTCTAAAAAAGTGAGTTTGTTCAGAGACAATCTGACAAGTTACCATAAAAAGTGTTTCCTGAGACATAACGAAATGCAACATTATTCTTATTGAACCCTTTTAGTTCAAGACTTTCCACTCAATAAAATAGCTGAGGATCTGAAACTGAGAATATATTTGAGTACAAACAGCTTGTGAAACTTAATACTTTTTTTTTTTTCCATCATCAGAGGGTATCACTGAACTTACAACCAACTTGCCCGCTCAGTATGCAGTTCAGATGTGAAAAAGACACTTCTCTGTACAGGATCCTGTACTGTCTTCAATCCTATGCGTGCAGATGTCTAACACAGGCAAACAGTTTTCTCCCCATTTTGTAGTTTAATCTTCCTATTAGCAAAAAGAGGTAACCAGGCCCTGTAGACCGAAGGGACTAGAGTCATAGGATGGGGATTTCCTCTTAACATTTTTTATTTTGATGTTTGGAACTCTTGATGCAACATTCTAGAGCAGGTGCTCAGGACCTGCTGTGCCCAAGGGACTGATAAAGGAAAAAGCTCTATTTATTCTTTGTGATTTGATGCACAGATGAAAAACTTAACACACAATAACAGAAGTTGGTCGTTAATAAATCACGTCCTAGTCTTTTCAGTGCTTCCATAAGCAGACATCTTCAGTTTTCTAGCTCTTGTAGTTTTAACACTGCAACATCAATGATGCATATGTCCAAAATCAGTTAAAAAGACCGTCAAATTCCTTTTCTCTTAGTTCATCTATATTCCACTGTCTCTTGATTCCAAGTTTATCTGAATGATTACCTTCCGGCATCCTCTGCTATTGCTCATTGGGGTGCTCTCGATTGTCCCCGTGTTTTGTGGGCTGGTTGGGAGAGGGCCCTTGGGAAGGGTGTGCCACTGTAGGGAGGTTGTGAGTCACTGGGATGCCTCCAGGGATGATCCCTTCCATGGCTGCAGGAAGTCATCCTGGAGCCACGCGCACGATGCCTGGTGGGTATCTGTACGCGGCACCTTTGAGCTCGGGATGGATCGCCTGCTGGTCTATTACTGACCAAGGGGCTGACGTGACAAAGAACTCCTTGTTCACACAGTTTCTTAAGCTTTCTGAGATGCGACCTGTGATTGCCCGGCGGATCTCTGTGGCAGCCGCCTCCCTCATCTCTAGTGACGCCTGCTCGCTGTACCAGGCCGTGTGCGGAGTGCAGATGAGGTTCGGTGCATCTTTCAGGGGACCCTGAGCAAAGCTGAAGGGCTCCGATTCGTGCACGTCGAGGGCTGCCCCTCGTATCCTGCCCTCCTTGAGGGCCTGGGCTCAGGCTTTCTCGTCCACCAGGCCTCCGCGGGCCGCGTTCACGAGAAACGCTCCTTGCCTCATCTGCTTTATAGTAAAGTCATTGATGAGGTGGTGGTTATGTTCATTGAGATTGCAGTGCAGGGAGACGCAGTCACTCTGATACAGCAAGTCCTGCAGGGTGTAGACCCTCTGCACGCCCAGGGACCGCTCTATCCCATCCTGCAAGTAGGGGTCATACAATATGACGCTGAATCCAAAGGCCTTGGCTCGAACAGCAACCGCCTGCCCCGTGCGACCGAAGCCGATGAGGCCCAGCGTCTCCCCTCGGATGCGGGCTGCTCCCGAGGCCACCTGGCCGATCTGCTCCACGCTCTGTACCCGCGTGCCCTCCCGCAGCGCCTGGTACAGCCACGCGTTCCGCCGGTACAGGTTGAGGATGTGGCAGATGGTGGAGTCGGCCGTCTCCTCCACGGCGGCAGACGGGATGTTGCACCCGGCGATCCCGAGCTCGCCCGCGGCCTTGATATGCACGTTGTCGTAGCCGCTGCCTATGCGCACGATCGCCCTCAGGGCCTTGAACTTCTCCAGGTCCTCCCTGGTGAGGGCGATGGTGTGGTACATCATGGCGCCCATGGCCTCGTTTAGCACCTTCTCGTGGATCCCCTGAGTGGACTGGGCGTCACAGAAGGCCTCGGTGGCCAGGTCCTTCGGGATCGGCATCTCCACGGTGCAGTCGCGGCCGTCCAGCAGTGCCACCAGGGGGCGGGGGTGCAGGGGGCCGTTCATGATCTGGGGACGGATACCTTCGCAAATTCTGTCTGATCGCTGTCTCTTGACTTTGTGCTTATCCACAAGGGCCATTCTTTACGGACCTTTGCAACTCTCAGATTCGAATGGCAAAGCAGTCCTCTGAGAACTTAGGGGAACTCGCAGGAGTCTGCGTGCATTACGCCACCCAGTATAAATCTGTCCACAAACTCTATAGTTCACACGATGGGCTGTCCGTCTTTTTAAGGAAATGCAGCTTCATTGGTTCAAAACCATTTAAGGTGATGAAACCCGTTGTTTGCATCGCGGCCAGCATCGCGCAGTCGACCCACGGACCTCGCACCGGAGCGGCCAGGGACACTGCGAGCCCAGATCTAGAGCCCGAGTCCGCCCGCGCGGGTCGCAGGTGGCGCAGGCATGGTCCAGCCAGGTCCCCGGTTCCGCTGTGAGCCAGGGTCGCAGCCTGGGGGACCACCACGTCCTTTCGCGGCTCCTCCTCTGCCCGGCCCCAGCAGGTGTAGGGCCAGGTGTAGGGCCGAACCCCCCCCCCCCCCCCCCCCCCC